>JANBXA010000651.1:147180000-147182500 GCA_030556225.1 Cricetiscus sungorus
AAGGAAACTTTTTCTAAATCTCTGTCCTTCTATAGAACTCAGGATTGGAAGGTTGAGGTGAAATACTGCTAGCTCAGAGAGGCTGAATAGCAAGCAGGTAACCTTTTCTCCTTGCTGGAGTCACCAGGGAAAGGCCATTCTTCTGCTTAGCCCTCACTGACGGACCCTTGCGACTCATGGGCCCTCCCTACCACTCCTCTCAGTTAGCTGCTGACTCAGCTTCCTGACCCCAGGTTAGTTTATCAAACAAGTTTATTTTATCAAACAAGTGTAAGACGTATTTGCATTGTTAACAAAAGCAACAGAAACAGCCAGGTGGTGGTGGTGCATGCCTTTAGTCGTAGCACTGGGGAGGCAAAGGTAGATGTAACTGTAAGTTCGAACCTGCCTGATCTACAGGAGTTAGTTCCAGGACAGCCTCCAAAGCCACAGAAACGCTGTCTTGAAAAACAAAATAAAACAAAACAAGAAAGCAGCAGAAACAAAAACATACCTTTACCCAGATGAAGTAATATTTCACAGCAGTTCCCTTTTAGGCCTATGATCCAGGCACAGCTTGTTCTTTTACAGTACCAGGCACGGAACCCTCCTTTTATAGCAGGCCTTATATCCAATTAGAAAGCATTTGCTTACTCCTATAACTGTAATGCCAGGCAGGTTAGTGTTGTAGCACTACTGGGCCTGCACTATTATAGGGAAGGAAGAAAAGGAAGGAAGGAAAGAAGGAGGGAGGGAGAGAAGTTTGGACATTATATAATATAGAAATCAATAACGTGCACATAAGTAATGGATCAAAGAAAAGTAACGCAAACTTAAAAGCTCTTGAAGCAAAATTGTAAATACAGCATAAACAAAAATCTGGACTAGGACAAAAGTGCTATTACAACAAAGTTTATAACAATGAAAGCAAAATGCACCTTCCCAGGCAGGTCAGTCATGCAGCAGTCAGGGTCCATTGCTGGGTAAGGCCAGTGGAGACTTTTCTCCCCAGCAGCCTGCAGAGAACCTTTTGGCACAAGGTAAGCTAGCTAGTAGGGAGTGTCTCCTAGTCTGTTTGAGGTTGATTTTTATGTCTCTTGCAGCCAGAGTGTGTGGTGTCTTCAACAGTAGGGTCTTACCATCTAGGGTTGGTGGTATCTCTTGGTTTGTTGAGACAGGATCTTATTTTGTAGCTCTGGCTGGCTAGCTCTGAACTCTGTGTAATCCAGGGAGGCCTCAAATTTTTATTTCTCCTGTCTCTAGTTCCTGAGCACTGGGGTTATAGGCATGAACCATGTTTGGCTTTTGCCACTGGTTTTTTGTTGTTGTTGTTGTTGTTTTGTTTTTTTTTTTTTTCTTTTTAAGATTCTGGAGATTAAACCCAGAGCCTTACATGTACATGTGCCCTGCCAGGGTTTACACCCCTAGTTTCTGCCTTTTTCATGTAGGTGATTGTTACAGACTTGTAAGTTGGTTGTATTTGCATTTTTGTTTCAAGAGCTTTGAAGTTTCCTTAACTTGATCCAGTATTTATGTATAAATTGTTGATTTCTACAAACATTGTATAGTCTCCAAACTTGCTCTTTTTTCCCCTGTACTGTGGTCAGAAAAAAAAAGCTCAAATTGATTTATTCCAAATATTTTGTTAAAATTTTTTGTTGTAGCCTAGCATATAATGTATATGAGAGAGTGTTCTGTGTGCTCTTAAGAAAGATGCTTATTCTGCATTATTTGGATGAAGTGCAGAATTCTTTTAGTTTCTCTGTAGTCCAAGGTGTGTTTTATCTGCTTTTCCTTTGGTGTTTGTCTGGATGATCTTTCTATCTGCTGCTGAAATTGAAGTGTTAATCCCTGCTATTGCTGTGTCTTAGTTAAGTTTTCTACTGCTGCAGTAAAACACCATGACCAAAAAGCAAATTTGGGGAGGAAATTATCGGCTTACACTTCCATGTCACTGTTAATCATCCGTGGAAGTCAGGACAGGAATTCAAGCAGGGCAGGAACCTGGAGGCAGGAGGCCTCCTGATGCAGAGGCCATGGTTCCTGGGAATTGAACTTAGAACCTCTGGAAGAGCAGGCAGCGCTCTTAATCTCCGAGCCATCTCTCTAGCCCAAGTCTGTCTTTTACTTGGAGAATTTAGTCAATTTACCTGATCTTAAAATTACTTTTAACAATGTTATTTAATATCTTTTTGTACTAAAAATGTAATGCACAGTTTTTGTTTTGCTTCTGTCAAAAGTCCATTTAAGCATAGTCATTTGAGTTCATGCACAAAATGCATGCCAAGAAACTTACATTAAACATTTATTTTTTGTGATGTATCAGTAATTTCCATTATTTTTTTTTTAAAGATTAGTTGATTTTTAATTTTCTAGACTGTTGAATGCTTTCTGAGTAATGCAGACAAGTCAAGTCCTGTGTTGTATTCTAATCATTTATGTTGAGGCTATATGTTGTAACTTATGTTTTATTTGCAGTTAACTTATTCAAGCTAAGTAAACACTTTTCAAAATAGAAAAG